>JAPPVO010000032.1:156481111-156516619 GCA_030407325.1 Camellia japonica | reverse complement strand
CAACATTAAGGCTTCATTTGTGAAATTTGGATCCTCACTGTCGAGCAAATTTCCAGAAATTCATTCAAATGCTTATAAGGATCATCATGAGTTAGTCCATGGAATGATGGGAGCATTTGTATGGTGCTAGACTTAATCTCATAATGAGCAGCAGTGGTGTTAGGTAATTGGATGCATGATTGGTGATGTATATGCAGTGGGTGTAAAATAATCCTTAAGTGTCCAGTTGGGCACATTTGGGACATTAGGATCTGCCATCTCTAATGGCTCAATGTATGAATATGAATACTCAAGCCTAGGAACACGGGCAGAAGCCCTAAGTCTCCTGAGGGTCCTTTCTAGTTCACGGTCCAAACACCACAATTCAGGGCGACAAGAACGATGCCCGTGCATACACTACCCACACACACACAATAAGTTCGACTCGGTGCACTAAGGTACGAAAGCAGAATGCTTAAAAAAGAAATACTCACAGCGGTTAAACGAAAACGCTTTACTCGTCTTGCGGGTGCTTGGCGTGTAGACGTTGTCTCCAACCCCCAATTGAGCTTTGACTTTCGTTTTAGCACTTTGGTGCTTTGCTTGTGAGTGTTTGCTTCTGTTTACTCACTTTGGTGCTGCGGTTTTTTTTTTTTTTTTAAGCTCGGCTGATAGCTCCAATTTCAAATGCTCTGCACACTTAGTAACACCAAAAGCATAAAATCCTAAACTAAAAATTAAAGTAAGAATGTAACTTTAAATTAACTAATTTCGCCAGAAGTCCCCGGCAACGGCGCCAAAATTTGATGGGTCGTTGAACACACCACCAAAATTAAATACTAAACTATACCAAATTCAATTAGAATAATGGCAAGTCCAGGTATCGATCCACAGGGACTATTGTGAAATCAAACTAATTTAATTGTCAAATACCTAAATTAATTTTGATAAAAAGATTGGTTGTTTATAACCTAATTAATAACGAATAAATTAAACTAAGGAATTGAATTATCAAGAATAATTGAAATTGGGTTTACTGAATTGGGGAAAAATCCTAGGGTAGAGAATTCACCACTAACCACATAATTAGAGTTTCCAATTGAAATCAATTATGCTATGATTTGAACGGATTAATGTTTCGCAACTACAAGTTCGAAGCATTTGACAAGAAGATCATCACATTCAATGTACGAGCACGAACCATCTCAAGTAATACGAATCGTTCACTCTAAACTAAGGTAGTGATACGACTCGTTCCTCGTAGTATGGTTCGTCTCATACCTGAATGTGAAGGAATAGAAAACACATGTATGGATAACATTCAACAATCACAGAAAGTCAAATATTCGAAGGAATAATGAAAATCATATAAAAGAAACTTCTAAAACACCATACAAATGTTCAAACCTTTACATAATTTAAAATCAAAAAGAAAACTAAATAATTACATGGCTAGGGTTTCATCAAAACCCTAGAAAATGAGACTTGCCACTCATGGAGGAGTGGGAGGAGGTAAATGGAGAAGGAACCACCATGGGAGACATCTTGAAGCTTCTTGTTCCTTTCTCTTTCCCAAACCCTAGCCTCTCTCTTTAGGTCAAAACAATTTCAGAACCCTAGAAAAGCCTTTTCCTTTTCCTTTATACTTCTACTCACTTCCAAACAGGTTTAAAACATCGATTTGACTTTTCCAGAAAAAGTCAACTTTGTCCAAATTTTGTCTTTTTGCCCATTTATGCTCCGACGATGTACAACATGATTGACATTCAACACACATAAAGTATACAGTTTGACCAGCAAGTGAAGTTAAGAAATTCTAATTAACGGCCTCAATGATGTACAATTCGGCCTTAATCAATATGTACAAATTATATTCCTCAAAATTCATTCTCTCTCTCTCTCTCTCTCTCTCCCCCCCCCCCAATCCCAAACCCTAAGAAATCCCCCTGTCATGCCAAGCCCGAGGAGCTTGTTTCAACTCATATAGAGCCTTGTTTAACTTGTAGACATGGTTTGGAAATTTTGGGTCCTCAAACCCTTTTGGTTGCTCAACATAAGCCTCTTCTTTCAAGTACTCATTCAGAAAGGCACTTTTCACATCCATTTAAAACAATTTGAATCCTAGAAAGCGTGCAACACCAAGTAAAATATGAATAGATTTGAGGTGTGCAATAGGGGCAAACGTCTCATCATAGTCAGCAGCCCTCCACTTGTGTGTAACCTTGAGCTACCACCTAGCTTTATTTCGAACCACTGTACCATTCTCATCAGATTTATTTTTAAATATCCACTTGGTACCTATTATATTCATGTCTCTAGGTCTGGCAACAAGAGTCCAAACTTTGTTACGTTCAAATTGACCTAATTCTTGACGTATTGCATTGACCCACTATCATCTAGTAGGGCCTCTTTTATATTCTTAGGTTCAATTAATGAAACATAACACATATGAGATACCTCCTCCCAAATTTGTTTTTGGGGTTTCATTCGGTCTAAGACATTTCCAATCACCTGTTGAACCGAATGATTCAGTTTTACCCTTGCTAATGGCTTCAAACCAAGACTGGTAGTGATTTGAGCATCGATGGTGGTGTCTGTTTGTGCACTCTTTGAACTAGGACTTGTCATAGGGGTTGGTGCTGGTTCACCTTCTTGGGCTTGGCCTGGTGCATCTTCTTGAGTTTGCGGTTCAGTATCTAGAATTTGAGGATTACCATCTTCATTGTCATGTATAGATGCAGTAGGAGAACCTATGTCATCTACAACCACATTGATCGATTCCATTAAAGATAAAGTACGCAGGTTATAGACACGAAAAGCTTTACTAGTAGTTGAATACCCTAGAGAAAAATACCTTCATCACTTCGGGAGTCAAATTTGCCCAAAGGCTCTCTATCTTTGAAAATATAACATTTACTCCCAAAAGTTTTGAAGTATTTGACATTAGGTTTCAACCTTTTCCACAATTCATATGGAGTTTGTAAAGTGTCGGGCCTTAAATACACATGATTCACAACATAAATAGTGGTATTTAAGGCATCAGCCCAAAACTTGAGAGGAACTTTCTTGCTAAAGAGCATGACCCTAGCCATCTCTTGAACTTTCCTATTTTTCCTCTCAACAACTCCATTTTGCTGTGGAGTAATAGATGTAGAAAATTCATGCTTAATTCCATGCATATCACAAAAATCAGAGAACGAGCTATTTTTAGATTCACGACCATGACTAGTTTAGATTCTTATGATATACCCAATAGAAACACCTTGTGCATTTGAATTTTAAGGACTAATGACTTGAAAGCATTAAACGTATCGGATTTGTCTCTTAAAAATTAACCCAATAAAAACAAGTATAATCATCAATAGTTAAAAAATATATCTTTTACCTCCAATGCTTTCAGTACGAGTGGGTCCCATAAGATCCATATGAACAAGTTCAAGAGGACGCTTGGTTGTTAAGCTATTCACCTTTTGTGAGGGGCACGCGTTTGCTTCCTTAATTGACATGGCCCACACACATGGTTCACATTCTTACCCATTTTGGGTACTCCTCTCACAATCTCCTTGTTGGCAATCTTAGTTAGGTCTTGAAATTCATATGATCTAATCTTTGATGCCACAAGTCAAGATTACTTATGATGGCCGAATGACAAGTGAGATCATTTGTGGTAACAATCTCATAGCAATTATCAGATGTGCGAACCCCATGCATGACAGTATTTCCATTTTTATCCAAAATTTCACATTTATCTTTTGAAAATAATACTTCATGATGAGAATCACACATTTGACTAATGCTCAAAAGATTAGCTTTAAAGCCATCAACAAGTAAGACATTTTCAAGCTTGGGTAGACCAGCCACACTTATAGAGCTCTTACTAATGACTCTAGAAGTGCTGTCATCTCCAAAGGTAATAATTCCTCCTTCATATTTCTCAAGAGATGTGAAGTAGGATTTATCACCTGACATGTGACGAGAGCACCCACTATCAAGATACCACATGTGTGAGTCACATGCTTTTCAGTGCAGTGTGAACAACAAAACAAGTTAGGTCACTCTTTCTCACCCAAATCTTTTTGGTCTTAACAGAAGTGAGACTGGCAGTCTTGGTAAAAGTCTTAGCGTTGTGAACACCATCATGAATCTTGGTATTCCGTCTAGACATATAAGGTTGTCTCCTAACCCTTGAAGTATTAAAATTTTTAACTTTTGAGACACCTTACCAAACAACTCATAACAATAAGGGCAAATGTGGCCATACCCACCACAATGATGACAAACAAAAATAGGTTTTACATCCCTTTTATTGAGCTTACCCCGTTTAGGTTGATGGAGAGATTTATCATCATGTTGAACCTTCAGCTTTCACTTTGCTTGAGTCTTGATGTCATGTGATATAGAGGCCTTTCCCTTTTAAGGTGTTGCATCACTATAGCCTATCCCACTTTTGTCACAACTCATTTGTTGAGACCTGATGATGTCTTCCAGTGTCTTTAACCCTCTGTTCTACATATCAATTGTGGCTCTAGCATCTTTGAGTTATTCCTCTTTATGACCAACTAGCTCTTCCAATGCAACTAGTGTCATCTCAAGAGATTTCATCTTCTCTTCATATGCGGCATAGATTTTCAGAAGTTCATTTTTTTCGGTTTCACAAGTCAAGAGCTTTGCATAGAGATCTTGTCTATCAGTTGAGATCTTGATGGCATCCTTCCTTACTGCTGAAATCTCTTCCTTTAGCTTGACATTCTCACTCTTATATGCTTTGAGTTTGATAGTGAGTTTGTCATTCATCTTGGATAGTTTTAGAGATTCACTATATAGCTTTTCATAAGATTGTTGAAGTTCATCACCATTACTCTTATCATTATCTTCCGAGGTTTCATTATCTTCTTTTTGGTTCTCTTTTTCCTCAAGCGCATCCAGTCGGGCAACTAAGGCATGAACATTGCTGGATGGTTATAAAGATGACTCTCCTCTTTCATGAAATTGCATAAGAACATCCCATGCTTCTTTGGCATTCTTGTAGTGAGCAATCCGTTGTTCTTCTTCTTCAGAAATAGCTTCACGAATGGTATTCATAACTCTTTCGCTGCTTTCCATGTCAGCTCTTTCAACATCATTCCATAAATGGTTCTTTAACATTCTCCTCAATTGTACGCCAACCTTCAAGATCAGAAGCTCTGAGATAGACTCTCATTCTACACTTCCAATATAGATAATTTCTTCCATCGAAGGTAGTATAGCGATTCTAGTTTAGACCCGACCCATTCTGTATCCTGGACTCGAGTTTTGGGGTTTCACATTGTTGTTCATTCTTTTCTTTCCTTATATTTCCTTAAATTTGGCTATTGGATGGCTTGGGTTACATTTGGGACAGGTTGGTTGCTTGGTTTCCAAACTTTTGTTGTCCAGAATTTTGCTCCTTCGCTCGAGCAGTTCTTCTTGTGCTCGAGCAGGCTTTGTGAACTCTCAGTACTTTTGCAGGTCTGCAAAACTACTGGGAGAGTGTATTCTACGCTTGAGCGGTCCTTTCTGTGCTCGAGCAGGTTAAACTCAAGCGACCTTTCTTGCTCTCGAGCTTTGGGTCTGTTGTCTGTAAAAACTACTAGGAGTGTGCATTCTGCGCTCGAGCATCACTTCTTACGCTCGAGCAGAACAACTTATTGTGTTTGACGCTCGACCGGACTGTGCGTATATCAGTTCACAGCAACACTTTTTTTTATAGCGATCCCGATTTTTACCCGACTCTTGTGATGTTTCGGGCTCGGGTTTAATGTTTTCATATTGTTGTCTATCTCATTCTTCCCTTGTATACCTTTGAAATTGGTCTTTGTTGGTTGTTGTGGTTGTGTTTGAAACAGGTTGGTTACTTAGTTTTCAAACTTTGTGTTGCCTAGATTTTTGGTCTTACGCTCGAGCATCCATTCTTACGCTCGAGCGAGCTATGTACATTTTAGTCCTCTACTCGAGCGGCCTTTCTTGTGCTCGAGTGGGAGTTGCAAGCCCTTAGTACTTTACACGTCTGCAAAAGTATTGGAGGAGTGTCTTTCATGCTCGAGTGGCATTTCCTACGCTCGAGCGAGTGGGCGCTCGAGCGTCCCTTCTTGAGCTCGAGGGGTTGGTCTGTAGTCTGTAAAAGTTCTGAAGGTGTGCATTCTATGCTCAAGTACAGTGTTTTTAAAGGCTCAAGGCGCACTAAGGCGCTGAAGGTCTCTCAGGGCCTAGGCGCAAGGCGAGGCGCGGGCTTTACTGAAGTAAGGCGCACAATCTTAGTAAAAAATAAAAAAATTAATTAATACAATGTAATGCAATTGTGTAATGCATAGTGTATTAATTAATTGTGTAATGTAATGGAAAATTAATTAATACAATGAAGACTGATCAGAGCAGATGTGTAATACAATGAAGACTAATACAATTAATTAATTAATACAATGAAGACTAATACAATTAATTAATTAATTGTGTAATGTAATGGAAAATTAAAATTAATTAATGTAATGTAATGGAAAATTAATTAATTAATACAATGGAAAAATTTATTTTGTATTTATTTTTTGTATTTATTTAAAAAAATATTTATTTTGTTAAAATATTTAATTGACAAAGGCATAAATATTTTGTATTTTTTTTTTTGTTTTAACAGAGACTTAAGGCATAAATAATTGAAAAAAAAAAAAAAAACAAAACAAAAAACAGAGCAGAGCAGAGCAGATGATCAGTGAAGGAGAGAAGAAGAAAGAGAAAATAAAAAATAAATTGAAGACTGATCAGATCAGATCAGACGATCGAGATCAAAGTCGAAGGAGGGCGAGAGAAAGACGATCGAAGTCAAAGAAGGCAGAAGGGGAGAGAGAGAGAGTGTAGCGCACCTGGAAGTTGACTTCGAAGTCGAAGTCGTAGCCCACCCAGTCCAAGTCGAAGTCGAATCGAAGTCGAGAGATGGAGAGCCGAAGAGACGACACAGATTAGGGCTTCGTTTCAGTCGTATAAGGTTTGTAGTGTATATAAGTTGTGATCCTCTGTGGTAGAGCCATTCCGAACACACACCATAGCCGTTAGATCAAAGATTAGGGTGTAAACATCAGTCGCGCCTAGGCGCGAGCCTTTCACCTCTGTCACCTACTTCCAGTCGCGTCTAAGGCGTGCGACTTCTTCAACGCACCTCGCCTGGGACTAGTTGAGGCGCACAGGTTGAGCCTTGATGCGCCTTGCGCCTAGGCGCGCTTTTAACAACACTGAGGGCCTCTTCTTGCACTCGAGCAGAACAAATCTTTGTGTCTAACGCTCGAGCATGAAACCCCACGCTCGAGCGGACTGTACGTATATCAGATCGCGAAAAACACTTTTTTTTTTTATCACTTTTTCATATATTTTCAACCAAAACCCTAAAGTTGAGAGCCTCTCTCTCCAAAATACTCTCTCTCTCTATATATATATATTTTGGCCTAGATCCTCTGATCTCTCCACCCTACTCTTTTTGATAAAAAAGGTGGAGCTTCTCAAGATCTTCTCTTTGAACAGATTAGAGTTAGATTTCACTTTAGTATGAGTTTTAACCTAGTTATTTGTGGTTATGTATAAATGGTGAAAATTTTTGGGAGTTTTCGAGTAAACCTTGGGTTTGGTTTCAAATTCAAAGAGGGGTTTCTATGTTGTGCTTCATAGATGATCATGGGGTTTTGGTATATGAGGATATCTTGTGTTAAAATAGTGGATTTTAGACTTTGGGTCGATACTTGAGAAAGGGGGAAATTTGCTCTAATATGTATTAAATAATTATTTTGTATAAATGATGAAATTGGTATGAGAAATGTGAAATTGGAAGGATGTATGAATAAATGGTGTAGTTAGATTTGTTTAATGACTCACGTATGGGAATTTGAAGAATTATCTGTTATAAAGATTGTATATCTGTTTAGAAATATCTATATTGGGCTATCGGTGGAGGATAGTCGTGATTATTGTAGAAATTGCATGACGATTAGGTGAATCGAAACTAATCATTTAAGTTTGTCATTGAATATGACGGTATCATTAAGGCATTGAATATGTGTTATGGATAGTCATTGTATATGATGATGAATTTAAATACATTGTATATGTATAATGTTTTGGGAGAAGAAAAGGGGTGTACTCCATTATTTGGGAAGAGATAGGGGATAGACTCCATTGAGAATTAAGTTGGCCATCGAGGGTACAAGTCGCGAAATCTTATGTATACATGGGTGCTGATCCCGTGGACAAAATTTTCGTAAAATGGCAAGGTTGAAGTGTTTGTATGATGGTTATGTGGATAGGGAACTACTGAGTTGAAGTCTCAATTGGATCATTTGGAAAATTTGCATACTTACCACATGACTTGGAATGAAATGAATTGACTCGAATTAAATAAATGAGAATGAACATTAATATTGAAAGGTTATGGAAAGAATGTAAGTTGATCATGAATATTGAACATTTATCTGACACTTATATCTTAGTTAAACTTCATACATTGTATTAAGCTGTTTCTACTGGGCTTTGGCTCACCCTACTTGGGAAACCATTTTCAGGTATAGGTGAGATGCTTCCTCCAAGAACATAGCTTGGGAGGACCTCGGAGCTGGAGGCTCTATTTTGTTTTGTAAATGTTTAATGTTCATTCAAGCCAAGGGCTTTACATGTACAAAGCTTATGACTCTCTTTTTGTTGTAACCAAGAAATACCTTGGAAAGATGTCAGCCCGTAGGGCGTTTATTTTGTTGTTATTAATTAGTGTTACATGCTATAGATTTAGGATGAACATTTACGAATATATAATGCATGTAAAAGCTTCTATAATATAAACTCTGGTGAATGGAAGTAGATTAATTCTATTATGTTCACTTCTCTTATGAATTGGTTTACCTGTACTATTTTGGGGGCGTGACATTTTTAGTCCACTTTTTCATATTTTTCTCTCTCAAAACCCTTGATCAGGACCCTCTCTCTCTAAAACCTACCTTCTCTCTATATTTTCACCCAGATCTTTTGGTTTCTCTACCCTACTCTCTTTGATAAAGAGGTAGAGCATCTCAAGGGCTACATTTCTATCCGAATAGAGTTGTGTTTGAGCATCTTTGAAGTTTCCTCCTTGCTTTGCTCAACTTCTAGCTTTCAGGTAGGGACTTTCTACACTCTTCTATGATTTTTAACTTAGTTATTTGTTGTTGTGTAAATAATGTTGGGATTTGGAGGATTTAGAAAACCTAGGGTTTTGGTTTAAAATCAAAAGAGGAGTTTTCAAATGAAGGTGTTGAAATTGGTTTTGGGTATAGATATGATGGTGTGTTGTGTTAAATTTGTTGATTTTGACACATGGGTTGGATTTGGAAGAAAATGAAGTTTTGCCCTAAAGTGTTTCAAATAATGATTTTGTATAAATAATAAAATTGATATTGGGAATATGAAATTGGATAAATATTTATATAAATGGTGGAGTTAGATCTATATTATCTCTCACCTATGGAAATTTGGGTAGTTTATCTGTCTTGGAGATTGTAGATCTGTATAGAAATATCTGTTTTGGGCTATTAGTAGAGGATAACTATGATTGTTGTAGAAATTACATGAGGATTAGGTGAATTGGAACTAATCTCTTAACTGTTGTTATTGAATATGACTGTGTTTTAATATATTGTGTATGTATGATATTTCGGAGTAGAAATGGGATGTATTCCATGTTTAGGAGAAGAAATGGGATGGACTCCATTGAATTAAGTTAGCCTGTGTATCTAGGGTGAAAGTCCTGAAAACCGCGTGTATATATGAGTGCCGATTCTCGCGGACAAAATTTCTGTAAAATAACAAATTGAAGTGTTTGTGTAATGGTTGTGTTGATTAGAGAACCATTGAGTTGTAGCCTCAGTTGGGTTGTTTGAATAACAATGGATTTGAATCATGAGTTTATGTGAGATGAATTGACTTGAAATGAATTGAGATATAAAACTTGGCACCTTATGATCTTGTAGAACATAAATGATGTTATCACAGGCATTGTATATGCATATTATACTTATATCTTTATTAAGATTCATATATTGTGTTAAATCGTTTCTACTGGGCTATGGGTCACCCTATTTGGGAAAACCATTTTCAGGTGTTGGTGATATGCCTCCACCAAGGACTTAACTTGGGAGGACCGTGGGGCTGAAGGCTCAGTTTTGTTAATCTTTGTATTTAACTTTTGTACAGCCAAAGGGCTTTAAATGTATTGGGTTGAAAGTCCACTTTTGTTGTAACCAAAAACTATCTTAGAAAAATGTAAGCCTTTAGGGCATTTATTCTTTGTTTTGCTTCCAATTTCTACCTTATGCAATGAGATATGTTGTAGATTCAGGGATAGGCTCATGAATGTATAATTGCATATGTCACTCTCTTTTATAATTAGATCTCATGTAATAGAAGGACTTTATACTCTAATTCTTATTGTCATTTACTTATTGTCTTGGTTAATATATCGTTTTATTTCGGGGCGTTACAAGTAGAAGCACGATGCACACTAGGACCATGAGCAGACACAACCGACTTTGGAATTGGTTGAGTGAAGTAGGAGTAGAATGCCATGTAAGTACTGTCTTTGTCTTCACCGGATTCAGTTCCTTCTAGTTCTTGCTCTGACCCACTTTCATCATCCCAAGTCACTGTGTAGGCTTCCTTTCGGTTCTTTTTCAACGGACATTCAAGTGTGATATACCCAAACCCTTGGCATTCATATCACTTGACACCTTGTCCCCTCACATTCTTCTTCTCAGCTTTCGGAGCACCTTTAGGTAGAAAAGTTTTGGATTTTTTATTACCCTTATCTTTTGAACTAGAGTCCTTGAAATTAGACTTCTTTTTCTTTAATTTTTTTTTTTGAACTGTTTGGTAAATATAGCCGTCATTTCGGACTCTAGATCAATTTCAACGTCAAGGTTCTTAGCAGTCTCATGAGCACTAGTAAAAGTCACACTATCTTTTTGTTTTTTCTTAAAAATCTAATAGGCTTCATAAGTCTGCAAGTTTCTAACCAACTGATCAAGCTTGAGGTTCTCAACATCCTGAGCCTCCTCTATGGCTGTCACTTTTGATTGGAACCTATCGGGTAAGGACCTCAAAATTTTTCCAACAACTTTAGATTCAGGAAATTTTTCACCAAGTGTGAAATAGGAATTCACGATGTCACTATGTTTGTCATGAAAATCATCAAATGTCTCATCATCTAGCGTAAAAAAAGTTTCAAAAGAAGAGGTGAGACGTTGAAGTTTTGATCTTTTAACAACAGTAGTACCCTCGTGAATTGTTTCAAGAATGTCCCAAGCCTCTTTTTCTACTTCACATGTACAAATACGAAAAAACTCTTCTGGCGTGATGGAGAAAAAGAGAGAATTGAGCATTTTACTATTCCAACTCAAGTTTTGATAATCAATTGCGTCCCATTTATCAAGTGGTTTAGGAATATCAATACCAATGATGGTGACACTAGGTTCACTCCACCCATAGATGACATAGTGCCAAACTTTCTCAGCAATAGATTTTAAAAATGCCCTCATGTGAGCTTTCCAATAAGAATAGTTTGACCCATCAAGTAAAGGAGGTCTATGAGTCAAGTTACCTTCGCGAATTGAATCCAAGACACAAATCACACAAAATCACACTCCTATAGTTTTATTAAAAACAAAGAGTGACCTGCTCTGATACCATTTGAAAAACTACGTGATTCGTGATGTGTAATAGACTTAATTGCAACAATTCCCAAACAACCAAAACTAACAATCTAAATCATCTAGCACGTACGAGAGTGATTTAGATTCTTGTTCCACAAATAATAAATAGACACAAACGATTTTACGTGAAAAAAAACCACAGTTGGAGCACCTTAATTGTGATAAAAAATAAAAATAAAAAAAAAAACGACGGTGTGTAACATGCCCGCAGGGGATCTTGCTACAGCTCGGACTCGATTTGTGCCGGTTCTAAGTCTGAACCAAAGAGTCCAAATCCGGCAAATCGTTTTGAGAAAACAGATTTTGAAAGAAGTGCCAAACATGGACTGCCTTGCCAGATACAGAGTCGCCACCTAAATATTTTTAATGGGGAAATTTAGGAAACCCTGACTCGGTGCCAAAGGCCACGTGTCCGTCATCACCAAAGTTGCCTCGGCTCGGAAACTTGGGTACGATTGGGGAAGGTCAGCTATGAGCACCCCCTCTCGGCCGATCTGAAGATCGGCCTCTACTAACCGTGATATCTTATTTTGAAAACATTACGCGTTCTTATTCCGGCTATAGCCTAGAATTACTATGTTATGCGCACAGCAAACAAGTATAGACCGAATCGCCCAAATTGGAACAAAACATTTCATGTTTGTTTTGAAAATGGTTTGCTACTCGTAAGTAGGCTAAAATGCATATTTTGCCACCCTTAAAGTGGGTTTTAGAAAAGATGGTTTTGCCACTATCTGGTGGGCTTAAAACTCACAGTTTTAATGCATTATCCCAATTTAAGCAATTCGACCTCCATCCACAGGCATTCAAGCAGTTATATCACATAAGCAGCTAGCCTCATGGTAATCATGTTATCATGGCAACACTCACACGCATGCAAGGATGCTAAAGCAAAAGAACTTACAGAGTACTCCAAGCCAAAACAGAAACTAGTTAGTAATCATGTGCATGATCCTAGTTCATGTTCAAAATGGCTAATGCAACACATGCAAAATGCAATTAAGATAGGCTCGGCTAATCTACAATGACATGTGAAATGCTACAACTAACACGTATTCAATTTAGAATTGAAATACAGATGCAGTTAGAATGATGCGCCGAGCTTGGTGCATGCAAAACGATGAATGGATGCAAACATGCTATCATACTGTATGCTAATTGAAACATGCCCTAGACTAACCATCGAAAGCTAGTAAATAAAAGGGAAGAAAGAGTGGGGTTGGAAGACATACACACACTCACGCACACTTATTACACATTGCCCTCGCTCGGAGGGTCCGAATAAATATTACAGTCCGAATAAATAATACTAACTAATATTACAAAAATTCTAATTAATTAACAAATAAATGCAGAAAGAGGGTGGCCGCAGCCCCGCCTCGGGAGCGTGAATGATGCATGCTTGATTCGTCTCGCCCGGAAACTCACTGCCATGGCACTACTGCCTCTGTTTACACTGCCCTGCTCCTCTGGGGACTGCCAAAGTCCCAGGGTATCTTCTGAAATGAACAAGCACAGAACACCATCGGCTAGGGAAATGACCACCAGCCATGGTAAAATTCCATCGGCTGCTGATGAAGTTATCGGCCATTCACCAATGGCCGGTCGGCACTAAATGTTGCCGGTCAGCAAAAACTTCCTGCAGGAAACAGTTTTGACAGCAACAGAGGACAGGTAGTGCATGGCATAGAATTTCAAGCACATCTAAGCATGGTCATGTTCCCTATCATGTATTGAACTCAGGGGAGCATGACCCTTGATCCTTGGGCCATCAATTGTGCATGATAGCCTAAGGGACCAAACTTGCCATTTAATGTAAAATGCATGCAACACACAAATGAGGACCAAGACCCTATCATGTCAAAGTCAAGGGCCTCGGCGACCGAGAGTTGAGATGTGTTACATCACTTGTAGTATGAACACCTCTCAACCCTCACGCTAGGTTTGACACCCCAAACCAAGCAATGCAATGTATGTTATGTAAACATGGCTCGAAAATGCAACAAGAGGCTAAGATGCAAAACATGTCAAATGTGATGCAACCTATCATGTTAAGTATACAATGCTCCTAACATGCAATGCTACAATGCAACTCATCATGCAATGCTAATATGGTACAATGCAAGCATGCAATTAGAGGCAACAAGTCAAGCATACAACCATGTCCAAGAAGGGACTTAGACTGAAATGGGAGGTCTCCAAACACCCCCCAAAACAGTGACTAAAAGTGCCTCAAGTGATGGACAAAATGCACTACAAACATGCAAGTCAAAAGGGGGCCCAAAGCTAAGGCACAACAAAGAGCATCCTACTACCACTAACCCAAACAAGCATGGCATGAACTATACAACCAAAAACAGAATTTCAGCATGCAAAATGAGCTCCAAAACTCACACACATGGCATCTCAAATGACCCAAACACATAGGCATACACAATGCACATTTCAAGGCATGAACTCACGACACTTCCAAGCATTAAAAGAGACAGAAAGGACAATGTAAGGCCACATTATATGGACTGAAACATGATATCAAATAATGCCAAATGATGATAATAAGCTTATGCTAAGCATGTTGGTGACCCACACAATCAAGCTCACAAGCCAAAAAATACTAAGAGACTATACCAAACATGGCAAACATGGCAAAGACAACTAGGGTCAGACCTTAAACATTGCAAAATATGACTAAGACCTTCTTGGAACCAAGCCAAAATCATGCTAAAATGTCATCTCATAACATGATGCATATTAGGCCAAAACAAGGGATTACAAGGCAAGCATATGATGCATGAAACGGACCATCAAACCAACCAAAAACAGAGGCATAATACAACCAAATATCCCCAAAAAACCTCTAAAATGGAGCCAAAAATAACTAAGCATGCATGCTACCTTTATGAGCCAAAAGCAAGAACAAATGAGACACAAAGGGAGAGGGGTGTCCCTCCCTACACAAGACCTCAAAATCACTTCATCACCACTAAAAATCCACTGGATTTCAGTGGTGAGAAGACTAATACAACAAAGTAAACAAAGCTAAAAAGAAAAGGCACCAAAATAGGCCAAAATAGGCCTAAGGGGGGCGGGTTCGACCCCCAATGCCAAAACACCCTTAATGAAAGATGTTAAGAATGAAAATACAAGACTTTTTTATGTTATACACAAAGCTTAAATCAACATGCAAGACAAAATGAAAACTAGTGCAAGATTGGGGAAACTAAAGCAAATGTCTCACCCTTGAAGAACCCTTGAAGAACAGATGATCCAGCCACCCTCTACTGATCAAAATCAGTCCAAAACCTCAACAAACAACCCTCAATGCCTCTCAATCTTGGAGGAAGGTGTGTAATGGTGTGTGTTAGTGCAAAAGTAAGGTCAAAATGCACTTTTAGGCTTCCAAACACACCCTAAGGATGAGAGAGGGGGAGATATAGAGAGAGAGGATGATATATCAGATATATAGATATAGAAGCTCTAGTTTTTTGATTCAAAAGCTCTAACCTCTCACAAAGGGAGAGGATGAGTGCTTATATAGGCAAAGGCCAAGGTTCTAGGCTTCTTGGAGAAGCTAGATGAAAGGGGCAAAGGGTGCAAAGGGTTCTTGGCTTCTTGGAGAAGCTAATATAGCTGGCCAAGCTTCCCCAAGAAGCTTGGCCAAAGGGTTCAAGCTTCTAGAAGGAAAGGGGGTTCAAAGGTTCACACCAGCCAAAAACTGCACGGGGAGGAGTGATGTTGCATTCCAGCTGGCACAACTGGTATGCACCATGCCTCAAGGGTGCAAAGGAGTCACACCGGCCAGCAAAAGAGGTCGCCGGCAAAATAAAGTGCCGGTCGGCCAAATATAGTGCCGACCGGCCATTGGTTTTAAGAAACCATGGCCGTGGCACCCATAAACAGCCGGTGATGCTAGGGGAAGGCCGGTGGGATGTGGGGATGGCCAACAAGCCATTCCCTGCCCTTCAAGGCAAAAACACAAGTGTTTGGTGCCAAAACCGAACACGGAATAGTCGAGTCAAGAGATCCTGAGGCAAGGTGCGCAGCCAAGACCTTCGGGAACTCGAGACGAACACAAACAAAGAGGATCACCGAGTGTTCAAGCGGTGACGTCCAAGCCTTGAGGACGGTCAAAAATGGGGTGTCTACGGACGGGCGAAACACCACTAATCAATCCACTATGAAGAAAGAAAGAACACAAATTTATTAAAAAATTTACCCAAACTCTATAAAATTGTCTTCAACAATCCGTGTCTCTTTCGCCAATGCCTTTGTCTTAGAATTGATCAGCTTGATGTCGAATACACAACATCCATGTCGAATCAACGACCACGAGCAGCTTTGAACTTCTTCAAAGACTCCACGCTTGAATCTCCGGAATCCACTAAAGAAGAACACTCTGGTATTGAACAATCAAACAATCTTTGATGTATACTTATCAAACCATGAGTTAAACTCAACCAAACATTAAAAAAAAAAAAAAAAAAAAAAAGACAAACAACAAACAAACTAGCAAAGATGCTCCAGAAGAAAACCCTAATTGCCTCAAAGAAGATCTGGAAGCCATATCCTAGAATTGCACTTGTTTGTAGCTTTATAGGAGATAGATTCGCAATCACCGCTCGAGCACAGGAATGGCCGCTCGAGCGATGTGACTTAAACGTGTGTTTCTGAACAAGGATCTACGCTCGAGCGCCGGAATGTTCGCTCGAGTGTAAAAACACAACTCCCAGTATTTTTATAGGGAAGAAAAACTTCAGAGAGTGATGATTTTCTACTCAAGCACAGCTTTCACCACTCGAGCGGTAAAGCCAAAAACAGAGGAAAATTTACAACTTTCAAAACCAAGTTTGTTTGCAGAATTGGCAACACGTAGGGACCTAACAGTAATGTTAGATATAATTTATTGTAATTTTTATTTTAGTTACTGTTAAATATAGTAGTCCATCATACATACCATATTATATTCATTGCAATATTTAAGATTACCATACTTAGGTTTCTCTCTTCCTACATAAAAGACTCTTGTATACATTGTTACATAATTATTCAATACAATATTCAATATAATACATATTTCTCTCTCTCTCTCTCTCTCTCTCTCTCTCTCTTAGATATTGTAACATGGTATCAGAGCTATAGGTTAAGCTCTTGGTGTTTTTCGCCTTACCGGCAGATGGCAACCTTGGCTTGGCCTTCCACCAGACCTCAACCCATTCCACTGTCATATTTTTCTTCAATATCGCTTCGTGGTGATCTCTTCCTCTGTCCACCGGTTTATTCTTACCCCAAATATCTCTATCATATATTTTTATTCGCAATCCTTTTTTTTTTTTTTTTTTTTTTGTGTGCGCGCGCGCTTCTACTCTACTTTGTCTTTCCCTCTGCTTCAACCTCAAACATGTTTTATTTTCAAACCTATTTGAGTTTGAGGGAGGTATTATACATATATCATTGTGAACATGGTTATGCACCATGCAAACCACCTAAGCAGTCCCCTGTGGCGCACAACTCAAGCCGCCCCCTATGGCGCACTACTCAAGTCGTCCCTTGGCGCACCACCCAAGTAGCCCCCTCTAGTGCGCAATCGAAGCCACCCCCTCTAACACACAAACCCAAGTCATCCCCTTTGGTGCATAATCCAAGCCGCCCCCTCTGGCGCTGAACCCAAGCTGCCCCTTAACGCACTTTTTTATAAGCCGCCCACTGGCACACAATGTCATTTGTTGTCATCACCATTCAGTACCACATCATAAGTAACGTGGGTGCCACGTTTGTTGGTTTAACATCCAATTCTTCTACAACGGTTCGGCATGACCCCGTAAACTATCCTGACATTGATTTCGGTTAGTCTCTACAACGGTCCGACATGACCCCTTAAACCGTCCCGACTTTGATTCCAGCTAGTTCCTACAATGGTCCAACATGACCCCATAAATTGTCCCGATATTGATTCCATTCAGTTCCTACAATAGCCTAGCATGACCTTAAACTGTCCCGACATTAGTTCCAACCAGTTTTTACAACGGTCTGGCACGACCACAAACTGTATCCTGGCATTAGCTTCGGCCTCTAATCTATCTCAAGCACCCACGTGCATCCATCTGGACTTTGTAATCTATTTGCCTCGGATCTATCAATATTTTATTTTATTTTTAATTTTATTTCATGTTTTAGTTTCTCTCTCCAAACTTAAGTTGGTATCCCTACTTGAGTTTGAGAGGGGGTGTTAAATATAGTAACTATATATTCTGTCTATCATACATATCATATTATATTCATTACCATATTTAAGATTACCATACATACCACATTATATTCATTACCATATATTCTGTCCATCATACTTGTTGTACACATTGTTACATAATCATTCAACACAATATTCAATATAATCTCTCTCTCTCTCTCTCTCTCTCTCTCTCTCTCTCTCTCATATATTGTAACGGTTATCAAGAGTTATTAGATTATGTCTAAGTGGATTGCCAAAGCTAGGAAGTGTTGTAGTCAAAGCTAATTTGTGGAAGTAGATAAGGTTAGGATTAAGGTTTGAGAAATTAGTAATAAGAACTAAATTGAAATTTTATAATGGGATAAAATTGTAATACAAAAAAACTATAAGAGAGTGAGAGTTTAAATAAAAAAAAAAAAATTGAGTGTTGTTAACAACACTTGTTTAGTTATGATCTATTATAGTACTTTGGTTATAACTGGAAGTAGCAAGATTATGCAACAAAGTTTTATCAAGACTAAAAAATGTCATAACCTCTCTATATGATGATATATCAAAAATAAATAAATAAATAAAATTTGAGATATGTATAATAGAATTTCTCTTACTAATTTAAATTTGCTTGATTTTTAGAGTCTTGATATCTGGGAAGAGAATATGAAAGAAAAATATGATAATTAATAATGGGTTAGCTTCCCTCTCGTCCTCATCTAGATTGGAGGGTGTTGTTCGGAAAATTAGGTTGATCTAATAACCGTAACTCACTCTTTTTGTGTGTGTGTGTGTGTGTGTGTGAGTTTATCTCAAAAAAAAAAAAAAAAAAAAAAAAGAAAGAAAGAAAAAGAAAGAAGAAGAAGAAGATAGTTTATTTTTAAAAATACACTTGTTTTCTATTTATTTCGTAAACAAAAGTGATAAAATGAAAAGGCTTTTATTATCATATCAACTTAATTTTTTTCCACAGACAATATACACGAAAGACCTTACAAAATGAACAATTTAAATTAATGAAATGAAACTTGTAGTAAGTTGCATTAGTCTAAACAACACCATCCAATTGAAATCATAGATTTCAGGCAAGTCTAGCTCATTAATATTTGACGTCAAAGCATTTAATAATTTTTGTACAACTTGAGATGGAGGTGTGCATCCACAAAACACATGCTAGTGATAAGGTTTAGTCTTCTCAAGTCTTCTTTGACTTGTCTAAAAGAGTTTCAATCAAGAAATAAAAGACAAAATACAGTTGATTCCTTCATTTAAGTGGTTCTTATTTCTCCCTTGTTTATGTTCCTAACTCTTTCTAAGATGATTCCCAATGTTTGGTTGTTCAAGTAGCTTGAACAAAATAGATTTCTCCATTGATTAAATCAATAATGGATTGATCCCACACAAAATGTGAAATTGACCGAAGGAGGTGTGCATCCACGAAACACATGCTAGAGATAAGGTTTAGTCTTCTCAAGTCTTCTTTGACTTGTCTAAAAGAGTTTCAATCAGAGTAGGAAATAAAAGACAAAATACAATCGATTCCCTCATTTAAGTGGTTCTTATTTCTCCTTGTTTATGTTCCTAACTCTTTCTAAGATAATTCCTAATGTTTGGTTGTTCACTTAGCTTGAACAAAATAGATTTCTCCATTGATTAAATCAAATAATAGATTGATCCCACAAAAAATGTGAAATTGACTGAAGGATGTGTGCATCCACGAAATACATGCTGGTGATATGGTTTAGTCTTCTCAAGTTGTCTAGAAGAGTATCAATTAGAGTGGGGAACAAAGGACAAAATACAGTCAATTCCTTCATTTAAGTGGTTCTTACTCCTTGTTTATGTTCCTAACTCTTTCCGGGATAATTCCCAATGTTTGGTATTTGTTCACATAACTTGAACAAAATAGACTTCTCCATTGATTGAATCAATAATGGATTGATCACACACAAAATGTGAAATTGACCGTAAAATGTTTACACTCGTCTTAATTATTGCATTTGCAGTCATACGGTTATTTCATTGACTTTTCTTTCTTTATTTTCTTCTATTTTCTTTTTCTTTTTTATTTTTTTGTGATAAAGTGGTCGTCTACCTAAATGCCAAATTTTGACATATTTTTTCTCATTCACAACGAAACTTACTAATGGCATTTTAATTTGATTTTTTTTTTTAAATAAAAGAAATAGCTAGTACACCAATGAAGTATTACTAAAATTTAACATTTTGATACTACAATAATATCAAAATTTAACTGTGCCTATCCATTTTAACATTATAGTATTGGAGAGGTCATACCATTTATGATTTTTATTAATTTTGTGTACATCACATAATAAATATTATTTCTACTGATATTGTGCTGATACATTAAGGGGTTGGCCTAGTGGATTTAACTTGGAGTACATTGTTTTTTAGTCGAGACCATATAAGGCATTTGTTTTGGCTTTAAATATGGCCCCGCAAGTAGACGGTAGGATTGGTCGTCCAAAATTAGTTAAGGTGCGGATAAATTGGGTTGGACATACGATTATCAAAATAAATAAAATAAGATAAGAAAATAACTTATCATAACATTATGGGGAAATTACACTTGGACGCCCACTCCACTTTATCTCATGACATTTAAAAAGTGGCAGTCAACTACTTAGACTTTTGGTCAAGTTTCAATCTAACACATCTATTAGTCCACATAATAGACGGAAAATTGTTATAAAATTGAGTATCGCTATTTTACCTGGAAAAAAAAGAAAAGAAAAGAAAAGAAAGGTTAATCAACACTTGTTAACAAAAACAAATCTTTTAATGAAGTCCAAAAAAAAAAAAAAAAACACCCGTAATTAACACTTTTTCTAGAAAACCAATAATTAAAGTATCAAGAGAAAGTAGTGTAATTATGTCGAAAGAGTTAACTATATTTATAAAAATAAAAAAAATAAAAACAACAGCTTTAGGGGAGGTGAGTGTAATTTAACATTATTGTTTTGTTTATAATCTCAATTAGGAGACGAATGGTGTTATGAACCAAAGTGGCTAGTTGTATTGGAATCCTTCTTTACATTTGTAAGTCTCTACAACTATCATGGTGGGTGGCCAACAGAAATTTATGGTTATGTTTCCTTGTTAAACCTCTCTGTGTGTGTATCCATGTTTAGGGAAAGGCTCCTCTTTGCTGCTAGTTACATAAACCTTCTTGTTCATGTTCTCTTTTGTGTAAATTGTTGTAATTCTTCTTCTTGTTCATGTTCAGGGTGGTGATGTTTCCTGTAACTTGTTGGCATGCAGTCATCATCTTGTTCTCCTACTGCAGCCATTAATCCTATGAGCAAGAAGAGCAAGAAGATGATGATTTGGAAAATGGCCATCTTGCTATGGAATTGTCTGAAACAGAATTTTAAGTACTTGCAAGTGTTGTTTGTGGTGGTGGAGTATTGGCTAAGTGAGAAAACTTGGACCTAGACCCCCAACAAAAGGAAATTTTCACTTTGCTTTGTTGTGATTTGGCACATAATGAAATTTTCTTTTGGTGATTTGTTAGGTTTTTATTCTTGGCAACCCCGTTTGACAAAACTCCTTTCAGATGTATTTATTTTTGCACTTTTATTTCAGTGAGGCTATGAGTTTATTAGATGCGAATCCAAATCCGAATCGAGCCATGCAGAGAAGTTTGTGATGTTAATGCTTTCAAGATTGCCACTTCGCTGATTATTAGCTCGCGGCCGAAGCAAAATTCAAAATTGCATTCAAAATTACATGTCAGCCGTTGCTCGCTCGAGCCAAGGAGTGCTCGCTCGAGCTAAGACTTTCTCGCTCGAGCCAAGGAATGCTCGCTCGAGCCAAGGATTGCGTCCATACAAAAACCTGAAGAAGTGTTTTCCTCGCTCGAGCCAAGGATTCGTCGCTCGAGCCAAGGCACTAGTAGAAATCATGAAATTTACTCTCCTCGCTCGAGCCAGGAAATATTCGCTCGAGCGAGCCTCCGAATCCGGATTTCTCAAAGAGTTTGATTTCTTCCCAATCTTGGATTACTTTGATTCTCTATAAATACTTGGTTTTCTCCCAAAACTAAGTAATTGATTGAAGTCCTCCAGATCTTCTTTTTGGTTCTTAAAGGTTTATATCTGGGGATATTTTGATATTTTCTTTGATGTTTTATTGAGTATTTAACTCATGGTTTAAAGAGAGTACATCAAAGGTTTGTTTGTTATACACAAAAGAGAGAGTTGTTCTTCAGTTGTGAATTCTGAAGAATTCGAGCCTGAAGCTTTGGAGGGAATCCGGAGTGGCTCATCAGAAAGACAATTCCGTGCTGAAGATGGGGTTGGAAGAGGCACATAGAGGTTGGTTCAATTAGGCGTTGTGAATTCGCTAGATAATTGAGAGTGATACATGTGTAATTCCTTTATATCTTCTTAGTGGATTGTTCTTGTGGCTGTTGCCCGTGGTTTTTTATCACAATTGGAAGGTGTCCAATTGTGGTTTTTCCACGTAAAATCTTTGTGTCTCTTTCTCTTGACTGTTTGATTGGGATTGTTATATTCTGCTTAAAATTGATACATAATCACAAATCAATATCTAGGAGGTTTCTAGATTTTTCATGATTTATACATTTTACCTATATAATTTTATTCAAATTTCATTTTGATTCATATTATTTTAATTTGAATAATTTGTCCATATACTTTAAGTATAATTTCAATTTGGTCATTCAACTAAACATAAAATGTAAGGAACAAATTGTTTACTTTGAAACAATAGGAATCACAATAATGAATTCAACTGTAATTTGAACAATTATCACAGGATATAAGTGTAATTTTTCTAATCAAATATTTAGTTAATAGTTACCATACTCTTGTTACATTGGTAAATGTGTCACCTGTTTAACTTGTGGCCACTCTATTTTATTGGTTGGTTGACTCAATTTTTTTTATAATTATTGTGTTGGGTGGAGACAACAAGTTAAACTGTGTTGAACCTTGGGGTGATAAGCTTATCGTTTTAGTTACACTACTGGAAATGAGGGATTTAGGGGCGTTTAAAAAACACCACTATAGGGCTTATAAACGCCGCTAAAGGTTTTAGTGGTATTTACCAGCAAATGCCGAAGACGTGGCCGTCAGCATATCTCTATGGCGTTAAAGAAATACCGTTTTTGACCTTTACATGGCGTTTTCATAAACGCCATTAATTCTCCTAATTCAAATTCCTCAAAGATATTATTCATTTTTAATGATGTTTATGAAAACGCCGTTAATTCCCTATTGTCTCCCAATTCAAATACCTTCAACGCTATTATGACGTCATGCTGACATTTTCAATAATATCTGTCACATATCCATAGTATGCTACATCACCTTCCACTGGATTAATGTCTTTCGCACTTGCATAGCTAGAAGTCTTTGCCTTCACTATAACCCCACTATTCTGAGTTTTTCTCCTCAACTCACGACTCCTAGTATGATACCTAGTACCATTAATTATATACCCATTAAATCTGGTGGCTTTTGGCTGGGTCCCAAAGCCAAAATTTTAATCTCATCTGGCAACACTACATTTTCAGTAGCTAACAGCTCTGCAACCTATTTTTAAAATAAAGTTATCAATATTAAACATCAATTAACAACTTCAAAAATATAGAAACACATGGATTACAAAAAATTGAATCATGAGAATTGGAATTTGGAAACAAGCACTTACATGAAAATTGAACCATTTGGGAAACTCATCATTGTGACGACGATCCACATCATAATCTCTGAGATGACGATGTGACTGCTTAATAAATTCATGATGTTCCCTACACAATTACACTACTTGTAAATTGCAAGATAATTATAGTTGGTATAAATACATTCATGATGAGACAAAAGTCGCGTCTATCTTACTCTCGATATGGGACAACTGCAACAGTATTAAATAACACATACCGATGAGCATGTACCCATGTTGTGTTATCAAGCACAAACCCTCTTCCTTTTCCTAAAGCTCACCCCATTAATATCTCAGGATTGTCACTAACATCACAATTCCTTAACGGTCGACGCAATTTCGACTCAACATCTTGGAAGTACCTTGAGCAAAATGTCATACATTCTTCGACTAAGTATCCCTGTGCAATTGAACCTTCAGGATGACTTCAATTACGCATGTATGATTTAAGCGTCATAAGGTACCTTTGAACAAAATGATGCAAACATGACTTCCAAGTATAAACAAGCAAATATATAGAAAATGGACATTGGAGTAGAATTACACACCTTTCTACAAAGTACATCCATCGATATTGCACCGGACCGGCAATCTTTGTTTCCTCTGCTAGGTGAATGGGCAAGTGCTCCATTATATCAAAAAATGGAGGAAAAATTCTCTCAAGATGGCAAAGTGTAAGAGCAATTTGGGATTGTAGATGATCTAGACCATTCACCTCTAGGGTTTTGGAGCATAACTGCCTGAAGAAATTGCTTAACTCAATTAATGGTTCAACCATTTTCTTCGATAACAAATTTATCACTGCTATTAGAAGTATTTGTTGCATGAGTATATGGTTATCATGACTTAACATCATTCTTCTCCCCCTCAAACTGTTTGTATCTAGGCATATGACACACTATGCAATTATCTATACTAGTTGTTTCCTTCGAATATAGTGAGCCATCTCTTGGGCATGCATGTACCTTATGATAATCGAGGCCCAAGTCCCTAAGGAGTTTCCTAGTTGCATAAAATGACTTTGGAAAGGTTTCACCCTTTGGGAACTCATCCTTCAAAAGCTCAAGCAACATCGTGAAAGACTTGTCACTTCATCCACTAAGGCACTTGATGTGCAATAACCTTACAACAAATAAGAGCGTTGAAAACTTCTGACACTTAGGATACAACTCTCTTTCAGCCTCCTTCAACAAATTGAAGAATTTTTTAGTTTTTCTGTCTGGACATTATTTAATACTAGAACTTGCTACCTCGTGAATAAAGCTTGGTGGAGGAAGTCCAAATCCCTCGTATAGCATTTCATAAGTTTCATCGCCATCATTCGAATCAGTTTGCCCGGCATTCACATTGTGTGGCACAGGTGATGACAAATTCTCCCTATGAAAAATCCAACTGGTGTAACTTGGAAGAAACCCATTGATCATTAAATGTTCCCCTAATAGGCCTTTCTCCACTAATTTGACATTACAACACTGTTTACATGGGCATGTGACTTCATTTAACAACGGCTTATTTTCACATGCAAATTTAATAAATTCCTTAACCCCTCGTATATATTCTAGGTGCAACCTATGCTGATTTATCCAACTTTTATCCATCTGACTCCGTCTTACACTACAAATGTCACTGCTAAATCAACAAAGTTCAAAATTACCATTCCATTTTAATTAATCTTAACCTCAATTAAGTACCTTATAATGCATGTGATATGACATCATTCACGTCTAACTAGTCTCTAATATGTTGGTTCATCTTACTTTCCCATTCAGGAATGGACAATCTATATTGTAAAAAGCAGCTCATATCGCTCTGTTCATCTCTAACGAAATTTCGGCAGCATCTCCCCATGGTTCTCCAAATACACGACATAGACTAGGTGTACTGCTACACCTTGTCTAGTATACACCCAGAGAACATGAGGAGCTGCCAGTGTTTTTAAAGGCTCAAGGCGCACTAAGGTGCTGAAGGTCTCTCGGGCCCTAGGCGCAAGGCGCAAGGCGAGGCGCGGGCTTTATTGAAGTAAGGCACACAGTCTTAGTAAAAAATAGAAAAATTAATTAATACAATGTAATGCAATTGTGTAATGCATAGTGTATTAATTAATTGTGTAATGTAATGGAAAATTAATTAATACAACGAAGACTGATCAGAGCAGATGTGTAATACAATGAAGACTAATACAATTAATTAATTAATACAATGAAGACTAATACAATTAATTAATTAATTGTGTAATGTAATGGAAAATTAAAATTAATTAATGTAATGTAATGGAAAATTAATTAATTAATTAATACAATGGAAAATTAATGGAAAATATTTATTTTGTATTTATTTAAAAAAATATTTATTTTGTTAAAATATTTAATTGACAAAGGCATAAATATTTTGTATTTATTTTTTTTGTTTTAACAAAGACTTAAGGCATAAATAATTAAAAAAAAAAAAAACAAAGCAGAGCAGAGCAGATGATCAGTGAAAGAGAGAAGAAGAATGAGAAAATAAAAAATAAAATGAAGACTGATCAGATCAGATCAGACGATCGAGATCGAAGTCGAAGGAGGGCGAGAGAGAGACGATCAAAGTCGAAGAAGGCAGAAGGGGGAGAGAGAGAGAGTGTAACGCACCTGGAAGTTGACTTCGAAGTCGAAGTCGTAACCCACCCAGTCCAAGTCGAAGTCGAATCGAAGTCGAGAGATGGAGAGCCAAAGAGACGACACAGATTAGGGCTTTGTTTCAGTCATATGAGGTTTGTAGTGTATATAAGTTGTGATCCTCTGTGGTTAGAGCCATTCCGAGCACACACCATAGCCGTTAGATCAAAGATTAGGGCGTAAACATCAGTTGCACCTAGGCGCGAGCCTTGCGCCTCTGTCGCCTGCTTCCAGTCGCATCTAAGGCGCGCGACTTCTTCAACGCGCCTCGCCTGGGACTAGTTCAGGCGCACAGGTTCAGCCCTGATGCGCCTTGCGCCTAGGCGCGCTTTTAACAACACCTGGAGCTGCTACATGAAATCTCTACGAGATGGACTATAAGCAATAGAACTACTAATTACAATCCAGACTTGTGCTCCTCAACTGTCCAATCCAAGAAAAGCTTTATCAAAGATGACTATGTAACTCTAATAAAGATTCTAGGACGGATCTATGGCTATGTATGCATACATGCACCATTAATGATTGCATCTCAGTGGTGCAATCTAAATCAGTAGTATTCAGCATACTAGAAGCATATCTAGTATGAAGCATATTAATGAAGAAACCAAAAGTTTCAACAATGCTCTTAATAGATTATGATCGATTCAAGAAATGTGTTGCTCTCTTAAATCAATCAATAAAGACCAAACTATTATGCCTTCAAATGAAAGCAAGAACAAAGAAAGACTTCATATTCGGAATAAGAAGTAAAGACTTCATCATTCAACCAATGCCAATTCATCATTCAATCAAATGAATGCTAGAATGAAATCAAAAGATTTAACATGAAGTTCTAAATATTAGTTGGTCCTGTAAACATACATATATATGTAGAGAAGAGAGAGAGTAGCAAAGTCGTTCGAAGACTCGTAATAAGTAACTCACGTTGTGATTCTCAATCCATATTGGATCTTAGATTTGGAGAGGGATTTGTTGGGATTTTTCCGGGACTCAAGAGAAGTTCAATGTGGTGGGTTTCATTGAAGCAATGGATTAATGCAAATATAGATAGGTATGCATGAAGGTAGATAGATGGATCAACATATGCTCATTGTGTAGTTGAGGGTTTCCATGCTGTACGACCCAAGGAAAGTAGTTTACACAAAAAAATTTGTGTAATGCCGTTTGGTTTTTAGTTTACTTAACATTGTTATGATTCTTATCAGCGGTTCAGTGGTTTTAGTTATCTAATGTATATTTTTGTGCATTGCTTTGGGATTTAAGGCTTCCGTAAACATAACAGACTAATGCTTGGCATAAATGAGTCATTCAAAAATACTCTTCGAAAAGCAACTTAGACTTGGAAAATGATCATTGAGCTCCATCTATCTCGTTTGTCTTTGTTTTAGGTTCTATTATTATTTTCGTAAATTTCATTAGCTCATTAGGGACATTTCAATTTCGTCTTCATGTTGTAATTTGCAATCTTAGAGTGCAATTTTGATTATTGCAGAGGAAGAGGCTACTGAGTTAAGGTTTTATGTGGATGAACTTGCTTACACTGATCTTCACTGGGTAAGTTTTAGTTCCTAATTTTTGTGTGCAAGTTTCTTAACTTGTGAAAAAAAAACAAAAAACAGGCATACTCATATTTTTTACTGAACTTTTAATAGCTTGCTTGACATGTTAGTTCTAAGGTACTTCGAAGATGCATCTTCTTCTGTGTTTCACAGATTGCAAAATATAGTTTAACGAAAACGAGAAATAGAGATTACAAATGGGGTGAATGCCTGTATTTTCTACAACCAGATTTTTGTCGAAGGTTGCAAATGGGGTGTTGTCACTTGCACACCTCAACTCCACAAATACTAAGCAGAATTCCCTCAAACAAACCACAGCCAATGAGATTACAGCAAAATCACTACAGTTTTTGCTGACTGAAAAATCACAACAAAATCTAGCAAAATCAAATGAAATGGCTTTTGAAACAGAGCAAAATCATAGCAAAATCTCATCTGACTCCTCCCAGACCCTCCACCATAGCAAAATCACAGCAAAATCAAATGAAATAGAGTGATATCACACTAAAATCAAATGAATCTCAAATGAATCGAGTGAATGCTAGAACTGACATTACAGCATATACAACTCATCAGTGAAAAACAATTACTAAAACAAAGCACATACAACTCATCAATCACTGAGAGAGAGAGAGAGAGAGAGAGAGAGAGAGAGAGAGAGAGAAATGAAGAGTTTCAGAGAGAGACAGAGAGACGGTGGAGCTCACCTTAGTAGACGATGGTGTAGATGGTGGTGGCGGTGGAGCTTCGAAATTGAAATCGCTCAAAGATGAAATCACTAAGACCGATCTGAATCTCTGCGAATGATAAGGGTTTAGAGAGGGTTTAGAGAGAGAGAGAGAGAGAGAGAGAGAGAGAGCTCACATACGTCGCCGGTATAGATGGTGGTGGCGGTGGAGCTTCGAAATCGAAATTAGAGATTCAGATGAAATCGAAATTAGAGATTATGATGAATCACTGAACGAGATGAATCATCGGTCACATCGAAACATAAATTTCCAAATCGTCACATCCGTTGAGAATCACCGAAACATAAGGGATTAAAATCACAAAATTGAAACTTAAGGGATTAAAATGAAAAACAACATATATTTTAGGGACTAATTATGTCCTTTATCATATTATTAAAAAGCATAAATTTTAATTATAGTCCTTAAAGTTTAACATTTTTTTTTTCATTTCAATTCTTAAAATTTTAGTTTTGTCAATTAAGTATTAAATTCGAATTAATTTAGTCTTAAAGATTATATAAAAATGAAATCTATGCCCAAAAGTTATATAAAACTATTATAAGGCCCACATTTTTAATTTATTATTAACTTAATTATCCTCCGCACTTGTATTTAGAATTGATATCAAAGATTAATTTCTTAATTTTGTCATATTAATATATGAGTATTAGATACACTAAAAAAGTCGAATAAAATAATTTAAATAATAGTATTGCACTACAAATAATTATCGAACAAAATACTCCTATCATTAGGTTATTACAAGAATTTAACGAAAATCTTAAAGAAAATCAATTAGAAATTATACATTAAATTTGACATCTAGTATTAGATAAAAGTAATTAGTTAGCTCTTGTAGAAAATAATACAGATAATTATCCTTATCCTTATCCTTATCCTTATCCTTGCAAGGAACTCTCCAAGAGAATGTTTTGAATTAATACCACCAGAAAAATAAAAAATTGATCTAAATAATTATAATTTGAGGGACTTACGTGTAGGTCCTAATAAGTAGACTTATTTGTCTAATAGGTTTTATGATAATTAATGATATTCTTCATCAAACACAATTAAAAAATGTCACTAACTGTTAATTTTCAGCGACAATTTAAAAATTTTGTCACAAAAAATATTACTAATTATATGTTTTAGCGACAGTTTAAAAAAATCATTGCAAAAACAACCATTAATTTTCAACTTTCAAAGACAGTTTCAAAAATTTATCACAGAAAAATGTCACTAATGATAAGTTTTAGCAACAATTTATAAAAATTGTGACCAAAAAGTGGCTAATTGTTAATTTTTAGCCACATACGCAAAAAATCATCACACAAATGATTTTTAGTGACAATTTTACGATGACTTATTTCAATAGAACTTGATGGAATTTAAGTCCAACTATTAGGACCTATTGGTAGTTTACCGTTATAATTTGGATGAATTATAAATAATGCCGGCATAAGACAAATATGATGAAATGAAATATAAAATAATATTAGAAATAGTCGAAAAATAAGATAAAATGGATAATTGCGTATTAGAATAGAAATAGAAGACCCATATAAGTAATTAAAATTAATTAGCCTGAGAGAAATATACCAAATATAAAACCACATGTGTAGAGGATAAGTAAGCTAATAATAAATTAAAATCTGGATCATAATTTTATCTATCACTTAAGCTTGTGTTCTATTTTAATATTATCTTATGGACTAAATTGATTTGAATTTAATACTTTAAGAACTTAATTGACGAAATTGAAACTTTAAGAACTTAAATAAAGGACTTTTTTTCTTTGATTTTGATTGTTGATGACAGTTGAAATTGGAGACTTCAAACCCACCATCATCGCCTTCCTTGATGAGTTCGCGATTGAATCATTCTCTAGATCTACTGTAGATTGGCCATTGGTGATATGCATTCTGATACTACTTTGACACGAAAACATAAATCCTTCTGATACAGAGTGCACCATTTGTAAGATGACTATTAATACAAAGGCAATGCACAAGATGTAGTATTGAAAGGCTATAGTAATACATTGATAAACAATTAATTATACACTCATTGGTGAGAACAATAAGATTAATTTCTATTACATAGTAAACAACTTCTTAGAAAAATATTACTAATTCATTCTCTCATTCAGATTCAGAAATTACTTCTAACTCACTATTAAAAGTTCTCCCACCTATTGTTCCCCTCGTTGGCAATGGATTTGTGTAGGCAAATGGACTGTGGGGGACTGTTAGAGTGTCTCCATCTCCTTCCAACATTTGTACCACAACTTTCATCAATGGTCGGTCGACTGGGTACCATTGTATGCACCAAAGTCCCACAATTGTTAGTTTCCTTATAATTTTCGCATCCTTGTCTTCTTCAAATCATATTCCTAGATCTTCTCCTTGCCATTTATTTTTTCGGAGAGAAAAGTGATAAAATGAAAAGGCTTTTATTATTAGATTAACTTAATTTTTTTTTTCTATAGACAATGTACACCAAAAAAAAAAAAAAAAAAAAAAACACCCTTACAAAATTAACAATTTAAACTAATGAAACAAAACTCGTAGTGAGTTGCATGAGTCAAAACAACACCATCCAATGGAAATACTTTTTGTACAACTTGAGAAGGAGGTGTGCATCCATGAAACACATGCTGGTGATAAGGTGTAGTCTTCTCAAGTCTTCTTTGACTTGTCTAAAAGAGTCTCAATCAGAGTGGGAAACAAAGGACAAAATACAATCAATTCCTTCATTTATGTGGTTCTTACTTCTCCTTGTTCATGTTCCTAACTCTTTCTAAGATAATTCCCAATGTCTAGTTGTTCACGTAGCTTGAACAAAATAGATTTCTCCTTTGATTAAATCAATAATGGATTGATCCCACACAAAATGTGAAATTGACCGAAGGAGGTGTACATCCATGAAACACATGCTGGTGATATGGTTTAGTCTTCTCAAGTTGTCTAGAAGAGTATCAATCAGAGTGGGGAACAAAGGACAAAATACAATCAATTCCTTCATTTCAGTGAGTCTTACTCCTCCTTGTTTTTCTTCCTAACTCTTTCGGGGATAATTCCCAATGTTTGGTACTTGTTCACGTAGCTTGAACAAAATAGACTTCTCCATTAATTGAATCAATAATGGATTGATCACACACAAAATGTGAAATTGACCGTAGAGTGTTTATACCAGTCTTAATTATTGCATTTGCAGTCGGATGGTTATTTCATTGACTTTTCTTTCTTATTTCTTCTATTTTCTTTTTATTTTATTTTTTTGGTGATAAAGTGGTCTTCTACCTAAATGCCAAATTTTGACATATTTTTCTCATTCACAACAAAACTTACTAATGGCATTTTAGTTTGATTTTTTTTTTTTTATAAAAAAAAAAGCAAAAGAAATAGCTAGTACACCAATGAAATCACATTACTAAAATTTAACATTTTGATACTATAATAATATCAAAATTTAACTATGACTATCCATTTTAACATTATAGTATTGGAGAGCGTCATCTCTTGCGCTCGAGTAGTAATGCCCTTTTTCATTGTGTCTTGGCGCTCGAGTATCACTTCTTGCGTTCAAGCAGACTGTGCGTATATCAGTTCGTAAAAGTGACTTTTTATATTACTTTTTCATATATTTTCTCTCAAAACCCTAAAGTTGAGGCTCTCTCTCTCTAAAACCTACATTCTCTCTACATTTTCATCTAGATCTAGTGGTCTCTCCACCCGTGTGCCTTTGTTAAAAAGGAAGAGCATGCCATGGGCTCTCTTTTCATCTGAACAAAAGTGGTTTTGGTTCATTTGAGGTTTCTCCACTCTCTCCTTGATCTCTAGCTTTGAGGTAGGAACTTTCTACACTCGTCTATGAGTTTTAACTTAGTTATTTGTTAATGTGTAAGAAATATTGGAACTTGAGGCGATTTTGAACAAACCTAGGGTTTTGGTTTAAAATCAAAAGTGAGGTTTTCAAATGTATGTGTTAAAAATGGTTATGAGATTAGATGTGAGGTTGTGTCGTGATAAATATGTTGATTTTGATACTTGGGATGAATTTTGAAAGAAATGAGAGTTTTGCCCTAAAATATCTCAAATAGTTATTTTGTATAAATAAATGAAATTGGCATTGGGAATATGAAATTGGATGGATGTTTATGTAAATGGTGGAGTTGGATATGTATTACCTCTCACCTATGGAATTTAGATAATTTATCTGCCTTGGAGGTTGTATATCTGTTTAGAAATATCTGTTTTGGGCTATCGGTGGAGGATAGCTATGATTGTTACAGAAATTGCATGAGGATTAGGTGAATTGAAACTAATCTCTTATTCTTGTCATTGAATATGATTATGTTCTTAATACATTGTAAATGTATGATGTGTGAGAGAAGAAAGGGGATGGCCATTGAATTAAGTTGGTATGTGTGTCTAGCGTGAAAGTCCTAAAAACCGCGTATATACATAGGTGCCAATTTCCACGGACGAAATATCCATAAAATAAAAAATGGAAGTGTTTGTATAATGGTTGTGTTTGTTGGAGACCCACTGAGTTGTACCCTCAGTTCAGTTGACTGAATAACATGGTAGATGACTCATGAATTGAGATAAAATAAATTGAGATAAAAGGAAATTGAGATAACATAAATTGTGATATAAAGCTTGGCATGACATTGCATGGTTTTGCAATAAAGCTTGGCATGACATTGCATGGTTTTGCAAAAGAGTTGTAAATGGTTTTATCATGGGCATTGGATATACATCTCATACTCATGTCTTTGTTAAAATTCATATATTATGTTAGATTGTTTCTACTGGGTTTTGGCTCACCCTATTTGGGAAAAATCATTTTCAGATGTTGGTGATATGCTTCTGCCATGGCAGTAGCTTGGAGGGATTTGGAGCACGAGCTTCTTTTTTATTATATTTACTTTGTATAGCCAAGGGCTTGAATGCATTGAGTTAGACTCATTTTCGTTGTAACCAAGCAGTGACTTGGAAAGATGTAAGCCTTTAGGGCATATGAATATCTGTTTAACTTTCATTCCTTTTTACTACCTGTAACACATGCTATAGATTCAGGATAAGCCATTTATGAATGTATATTGCGTGTGTCACTTTTTGTATATGATAAATGAAAATATGTTGTTCCAATTTTACTTCCACTAATGAGATGGGTTTATCATATTTATTTTGGATCGTTACAACTTGGTATCAGAGCGTACTGGATTTGAATACTTTGGGTACGTAGGAAGTGGTTATTACCACAATAGGTTTGTCTCGCTTGATTCAAATTAATAATTTTGAATATTAAAATGACAAAATTTAAAACTTGAGAGACTAAAATGACAAAAAATTCATACTTTATAGACCAAAACTGTCTTTTATTCATATTTCTATTAACAAACGTTAAACTTATGACCAAAATGACTGAAATTGACAGCTTTGAGGACCAAAATCATAAAATTAAAACTTAAGGGATTAAAATGAAAAACAACACATATTTTAGGGACTAAATATGTCCTTTATCATATTATTAAAAAACATAAATTTTAATTATAGTCCTTAAAGTTTAACATTTTTTTTCGTTTCAATTCTTAAAATTTTAGTTTTGTCAATTAAGTCCTTTAAGTATTAAATTCAAATTAATTTAGTCTTAAAGAAAATATAAAAATAAAATCTATGCCCAAAAGTTATATAAAATTATTATAAGGCCCACATTTTAATTTATTGTTAACTTAATTATCCTCCGCTCTTGTGTTTAGAATTGATATTAGAGATTAATTTCTTAATTTTGTCATATTAATATGTGAGCATTAGATACACTAAAAAAGTCGAATAAAATAATTTAAATAATAGTACTGCACTACAAATAATTATTGAACAAAATACTCCTATCATTGGATTATTAAAAGAATTTAACGAAAATCTTAAAGAAAATCAATTAGAAATTATACATTAAGTTTGACATCTATTAGCAAATAAAAGTAATTAGTTACTTGTAGAAAATAATACAGATAATTATCCTTATCCTTGCAAGGAACTCTCCAAGTGAATGTTTTGAATTAATACCACCAGAAAAATAAAAAATTGATCTAAGTAATTATAATTTGAGGGACTTACGTGTAGGTCTTAATAAGTGGACTTAGTTGTCTAATAGGTCTTATGATAATTAATGGCATTTTTCATCAAACACTATTAAAAAACGTCACTGACTGTTAATTTTCAGCAACAGTTTAAAAATTGTCACAAAAAATATTACTAATTATATGTTTTAGCGGCAGTTTAAAAAATTCATTGCAACAAGAGTCATTAATTTTCAACTTTGAACGACAGTTTAAAAATTTTATCACAGAAAAATGTCACTAAGGATAAGTTTTAGCGACAATTTATAAAAATCATGACAAAAAAAGTCACTAATTGTTAATTTTTAGCCACATATGCAAAAGATTATCACAAAATTATTTTTAATGACGATTTTACTAGGACTTATTTCATTAGAACTCGATGAAAATTAAGTCCAACTATTACGACCTATTGGTAGTTTACCGTTATAATTTAGACGAATTATAAATAATGGCGGCATAAGACAAATATAATGAATTGAAATATAAAATAATATTAGAAATAGTTGAAAAATATGATAAAATGGATAATTGCATATTAGAATATAAATAGAAGACCTATATAAGTAATTTATCATTTTAGCCAAAAATATATAGCATAGAAATTTTTTGAAAGTTATCGTACAAAGTTGACGTAATTGTCATTTGAAATATATCTGACATTTTTATTAGTGCCCTTAAATTTTTACTAAAATCTCATTTTAATCTTTACACTTTTGCCAAAATCTCATTTTAGTCCCTCTACTTTTAATTTTCGTTAACTCAATTAATCATAGATGGATGGAAGTTAG